>WFKR01000003.1:301459-306459 GCA_025331145.1 Rosa persica | reverse complement strand
AATAGTTCACCATCTTTCGTCCCGACAGCATGCTCACACTCGAACCCTTCTCAGAAGATCAGAGTCGTCGCGGTGCACCCGCAAAGGGATCCCGCACATTACTTCCTTGCGCCTTACGTTTAATCACCCTTTGACTCCCCGCTCACTGTCGACTCCTTGTCCGTGTTTCAAGACGCCGAATGGGGACCCGCAGCCGTTACCAGAGCAACGCAGAGCCGAAGCACGCCAGTACAGCGCTCCTTACAATATCGCGTCGATCGACGTCTCCAAGCCATATCAACAGCCCCTTTGCGCCGCCGCAATCCGCAACGTCCACCGCCCCGATCGAGTGCGGACCTGCTTGTGTACCGGTCCCACATATCCCACCCGCGCATCGCCGGCCCCCATCCGCTCCCTCCCGACAATTTCAAGCACTCTTTGACTCTCTTTTCAAGTCCTTTTCATCTTTCCCTCGCGTACTTGTTTTGCTATCGTCTCTCGCCCGTATTAGCCTTGACGAATTACCGCCCCGTTGGGCTGCATTCCCAAACAACCCGACTCGCCGACAGCGCCTCGTGTGCGACAGGGTCCGGGCACAACGGGGCTCTCACCCTCCTACGGCGCCCCCTTCCAGGGACTTGTTCCCGTCCGTCGCTGAGGACGCTTCTCCAGACTACAATTCGGACGCCTTACGACGCCAGATTCTCAAGCTGGCTATTCCCGTTCGCTCGCCGTTACTAAGGGAATCCTTGTAATTTCTTTTCCTCCGCTTATTGATATGCTTAAATTCAGCGGGTAACCCCGCCTGACCTGGGTCGCTTGAACGTCGACGATCGACACCATTGTTTAAGAGAGCACCCGATCGACACGCGCCACGACGGGAAACCGAGGTTGACAACCACCGATTGTCGTGCGTTGGTCGCCGAGGACTTGGTATTTATGCCAACCGCGTGACTGAGCACACGGAGGCCATCATCCGTCCCATCCAACTCCCGAGGGGTTTGGGGGGCAACGACGTGTGACCCCAGGCAGACGTGCCCCTCGCCTAATGCTTCGGCGCAACTTGCGTTCAAAGACTCGATGGTTCACGGATTCTGCAATTCACACCAAGTATCGCATTTCGCTACGTTCTTCATCGATGCAAGCCGAGATATCCTTGCCGAGAGTCGTTTAGACATATTGAAACGACGAAACCACCCGCACGAGCACCGTCTCCGGGACGGCGGGAACGCTCTTTCATTCAAGTTCCTGGCGCAATTCACGGCCCGGTGTTTCGTACGCCACGGAGTGTCGTCAAGCGGACACACCGAAATGCAACCCCAGAGGACGTGCCTCCTAGATAGCTGGATGCCAAACCGCAAGAAACCCTCCGTCCCCCAAGCGTTAAACATGTTCTCGGGTCGTGCTGCTAGGCAGGTTTCTACAATGATCCTTCGCAGGTTCACCTACAGTAAACCTTGTTACACTTCTCCTTCCTCTAAATGATAAGTTCATGAGCTTCTCGCACGTCGCAGCAGCGAACCACCCACGTCCCGCGATCCGTAAACTTCACCGTACCCATTCAAATCGTAGAAAGGCCAACGGGGCGTGTTGTACAAAAGGGCAGGACTATCAACGCGAGCTGATACTCGCCTTACTAGAATTCCTCGTTGAAGACCAACAATTGCAATGATCTATCCCCATCACGATGAAATTTCAAAGATTACCCGGCCTGTCGCCAAGGCTATAGACTCGTTGAATACATCAGTGTAGCGCGCGTGCGCCCAGAACATCTAAGGCATCACAGACCTGTTATTGCCTCAAACTTCCTTGCCTAAGCGCCATAGTCCCTCTAAGAAGCTGGCCGCGAGGAGACCTCCGCATAGCTAGTTAGCAGCTGAGGTCTCTTCGTTAACGAATTAACCAGACAAATCGCTCCACCAACTAAGAACGCCATGCACCACCACCCATAGAATCAAGAAAGAGCTCTCAGTCTGTCAATCCTTACTATGTCTGACCTGTAAGTTTCCCCGTTTGATCAAATTAAGCCGCAGCTCCACTCCTGTGGTGCCCTTCCGTCAATTCCTTTAAGTTTCAGCCTTGCGACCATACTCCCCCCGAACCCAAAAACTTTGATTTCTCATAAGGTCCGGCGGAGTCCTAAAAGTAACATCCCCGATCCCTGGTCGGCATCGTTTATGTTGAGACTAGGACGGTATCTGATCGTCTTCGAGCCCCCAACTTTCGTTCTTGATTAATGAAAACATCCTTGGCAAATGCTTTCGCAGTTGTTCGTCTTTCATAAATCCAAGAATTTCACCTCTGACTATGAAATACGAATGCCCCCGACTGTCCCTGTTAATCATTACTACTCCGATCCCGAAGGCCAACAGAATAGGACCGAAATCCTATGATTTATCCCATGCTAATGTATCCAGAGCGTAGCTTGCTTTGAGCACTCTAATTTCTTCAAAGTAACAGCACCGAGGCACGACCCGCCAATTAAGGCCAGAGCGTATCGCCGGTAGAAGGGACGAGCCGACCGGTGCACACCTAAAGGCGGACCGGTCGACCCAACCCAAGTCCAACACGAGCTTTTTAACTGCAACAACTTAAATATACGCTATTGGAGCTGGAATTACCGCGGCTGCTGCACCAACTTGCCCTCCAATGATCCTCTTTAAGGGATTTAGATTGGTACTCATTCCAATGACAGACTCATAGAGCCCGTATTGGTATTATTTCACTACCTCGCCCGGTCAGGATGGTAATTTGCCGCCTCTGCCTTCCTGATGTGTAGCCGTTTCTCAGCTCCCTCGCCGGAATCGAACCCTAATTCTCCTCACCCTCACCAGCCATGGTAGCCACTATCCTACCATCGAAAGTTGATAGGGCAGATATTTGAATGATGCGTCGCCACACAAAGGCTGTCGATCCGTCGAGTTATCATGAATCATCAATACAACGCAACCCGCGTTGACCTTTTAATCTAATAAATGCATCCCTTCCAGAAGTCGGATTTGTGCACGTATGTACTCTAGAATTACTACGTTATCCGAGTAGTAGTACCATCAAACAAACTATAACTAGTTTAATGACCATTCGCAGTTCACATCTGAATTAGTTCATACTTACACATCATGCTTAATCTTTGAACAAGCATATACTACTGGCAATCAACCAGGTAGCATTCATTGCCAACCTGGCATCCGCGCAGGAGACCCTGCAACGACACAGCAGCGTACATGTTCTAGCGACAAAACCTTGAATTGACGTCAAGGGTGCAAAAGACCCCAACCCACCGAATGTTCTGCATCCGAGACATCAAGCAGCTACCTGGAACCGTCGCAAGTGCAACACCAAAAGGCAGCCAATGCGAGGGCACAGCACTACTACGATGTCCTCCCCCTAACCGAGGTCGGGGAAGAAAGGGTCGACGATAGGCACCATTCCTTTACAATAGGTAGCAAATACAGAATCCGTTCAAAGCACAAGAAATTCTTGATGCATCACTGACGTGAGCACGCCGACGTTCGATGCCTAACAATGAGCCCGCCAACCCCACACAACCGATGCACCACTCACACGACCTTACATCACAAAACCCCAGCAACACTAAACAAACCACTCCCCTACTTGCACAGATCTCGCTAGCACGCAGAAAATCGAGTGAAGCCAAGCCAAGCACCGCTCGGTATGGAAAAAAACAAAAGCTACCCAACATTAGAGTGCTTCGCCATCACAATCCCGCATAAGCCCCCACGACATCGATTCATTTGCATTGTGCTGCGCACAAGCATTCGGCCCTCGATCACACGCCACTCCTCCTGCCCGCCCACCCCCCGCATGCAATGCGCTCACAAGTTCATCTTAGGCAACATTAGCAACCATTGGCAACATGTCGTGAGCAAAAAGCATGCGGGAGGGGCGGGGTGGGGGGCCTGTAGAAGTTGGTGGCCTGGGGGTCAAAAGTCAGGCGAGCACCACTCCCCTAAGAGCATATCGGCTTACACCATGGGCAGGGAAACATCAATATATCCGAGAGGATAATTGGCCATAACTAATTCAAAATAAGGTATAAAATCGAGATTTTTTGCAGAGACACTAAGAATAATGTCAGTAACATTGAGAAAAAATTTCAGATTTTTTTCAACCCGAAGTATATTTTTTATTTCCAAAGTGTAGAAAACCGGAAAATCGTAAAAAAAAAAACCGTTCGATATTTTTGAGTTCCGTCACTTGGAACGGTCTTAAAAATCATGTTTTATGTGTGTAAATTATGCACGAGAAATTTTGAAGAAAAAGTGTCTTGACATGTTTGCATTCGTTGGCGCTCTTTGCCCGAGAATGTCAAAACCTTTCAAGACCCCTTTTTTTAATTGAAAATCATGCTCTTTATTATGAGGAACTTGTAGAGAATGATTTTTAGACATTTTGAAGCAATCTCTCGTAATTTCATCGAGTTTCTATTTTTTACGATTTTCAAAGTTAAAACGAAAAAATCATAGAAATAATAACTAGATGAATTCATGATCTCTTCTTGAAAATGACCTACAATTCAACCTCTATGCTTTCTTTTGGTGTACCAACAAAAGCTACTCACGCATATCTCACTTGTGGACTAATAACCGATCGTTTCCTTGTGTCGTGGCTTCCGGTCATCCCACTTGTGTCGACCTCATTGCTATTAGCATCACTACTAGCCTTGGCATTGTCTTGGCAAGCACGGGTTCAGCCCCTCCCGGGCTTGCTGCTTCACTCTTTCCTTTGGCAAGGTCAAACCCTAGCACATGTCCTTGGCACGCCGTGGCGTTGCATTACGTCGGCTAGTTCGCCTTGGCCATGGCAGTTACTCGCTAGTAGCTTTGACTCATTTACCTCCCTAACCCTGCATTGGCTTAGCCTCACTAGGATCCTTTCATTGCTTGCAAGCACGTCGCCCCCTCCCCCGTTCTTGCGCTCGCTTTCCGTTGCTACATGCGAACCCTAGCACATTCCTTGGCGCCCGTACGTTGTTGAACGCCTTGCATTGCATTACCTCA
>WFKR01000003.1:231972-235434 GCA_025331145.1 Rosa persica | reverse complement strand
GCCCGGGAGGGTCGGTCAAGCGGGGAAGCACCGAAATGCAACCCGCAAGAGACTTGCCTCCTAGGATAAGGGACGCAGAGCCGCAAGACCCTCCGCCCCCAAGCGTTAAACATGTTCTCGGGTCGTTCTGCTAGGCAGGTTTCGACAATGATCCTTCCGCAGGTTTCACCTACGGAAACCTTGTTACGACTTCTCCTCCAAAAATGATAAGGTTCAGTGGACTTCTCGCGACTCGCAGGCAGCGAACCACCCACGTCGCCGCGATCCCGAAAACTTCACCGACCATTCAATCGGTAGAGCGACGGGCGGTTGTACAAAGGGCAGGGACGTAGTCAACGCGAGCTGATGACTCGCGCTTACTAGGAATTCCTCGTTGAAGACCAACAATTGCAATGATCTAATCCCCATCACGATGAAATTTCAAAGAATACCCCGGCCTGTCGGCCAAGGCTATAGACTCGTTGAATACATCAGTGTAGCGCGCTGCGGCCCAGAACATCTAAGGGCATCACAGACCTGTTATTGCCTCAAACTTCCTTGGCCTAAGCGGCCATAGTCCCTCTAAGAAGCTGGCCGCGGAGGAGACCTCCGCATAGCTAGTTAGCAGGCTGAGGTCTCGTTCGTTAACGAATTAACCCAGACAAATCGCTCCACCCAACTAAGAACGGCCATGCACCACCACCCATAAATCAAGAAAGAGCTCTCAGTCTGTCAATCCTTACTATGTCTGGACCTGGTAATTTCCCCGTGTTGAGTCAAATTAAAGCCGCAGGCTCCACTCCTGGTGGTGCCCTTCCGTCAATTCCTTTAAGTTTCAGCCTTGCGACCATACTCCCCCCGAACCCAAAAACTTTGATTACTCATAAGGTGCCGGCGAGTCCTAAAAGTAACATCCGCCCGATCCCTGTCGGCATCGTTAATGGTTGAGACTAGGACGGTAACTGATCGTCTTCGAGCCCCCAACTTTCGTTCTTGATTAATGAAAACATCCTGGCAAATGCTTTCGCAGTTGTTCGTCTTTCATAAATCCAAGAATTTCACCTCTGACTATGAATACGAATGCCCCCGACTGTCCCTGTTAATCATTACTTCTTCCGATCCCGAAGGCCAACAGAATAGGACCGAAATCCTATGATGTTATCCCATGCTAAAGTATCCAGAGCGTAGGCTTGCTTTGAGCACTCTAATTTCTCAAAGTAACAGCACCGGAGGCACGACCCGGCCAATAAAGGCCAGGAGCGTATCGCCGGAGAAGGGATGAGCCGACCGGTGCACACCTAAAGGCGGACCGTCGACCCAACCCAAGGTCCAACTACGAGCTTTTTAACTGCAACAACTTAAATATACGCTATTGGAGCTGGAATTACCGCGCGCTAGCTGGCACCAGACTTGCCCTCCAATGGATCCTCGTTAAGGGATTTAGATTGTACTCATTCCAATTACCAGACTCATAGAGCCCGTATTGTTTATAGTCACTACCTCCCCGTGTCAGATTGGGTAAATATGCGCGCCTGCTGCCTTCCTTGGATGTGGTAGCCGTTTCTCAGGCTCCCTCTCCGGAATCGAACCCTAATTCTCCGTCACCCGTCCCCACCATGGTAGGGCCACTATCCTACCATCGAAAGTTGATAGGGCAGATATTTGAATGATGCTCGCCAGCACAAAGGCTGTGCGATCCGTCGAGTTATCATGAATCATCAATACAACGGGCAGAGCCCGCGTTGACCTTTTATCTAATAAATGCATCCCTTCTAAAGTCGGGATTTGTTGCACGTATTAGCTCTAGAATTACTACGTTATCCGAGTAGTAGTACCATCAAACAAACTATAACTGATTTAATGAGCCATTCGCAGTTTCCACAGTCTGAATTAGTTCATACTACACATGCATGGCTTAATCTTTGAGACAAGCATATGACTACTGGCAGGATCAACCAGTAGCATTCATTTGCCAACGCTGGCACCCGCGCAGGGAGACCCTCAACGAGCACAGCAGTCGTACATGTCTAGCGACAAAACGCTTGGAATTGGACGTCAAGGGTGCAAAAGACCCCAAGCCCACCGAATGTTCTGCATCCGAGACATCAAGCAGCAACCTGGGAACCGTCGCAAGGTGCAACACCAAAAGGCATGCCAATGCGAGGGGGCACAGTCACTACTACGATGTCCTCCCCCTAACCGGATGGGTCGGGAAGGAAAGGGTCGACGATAGGCACCATTCCTTTACAATAGGTAGCAAATACAGGAATCCGTTCAAAGCACAAGAAATTCTTGATGCATCACTGACGTGGAGCATGCGCCGACGTTCGATGCCTAAGCAATGAGCCCGCCAACCCACACAACCGATTCACCACTCACACACCGTTACATCAGCAAAACCCAGCAACACTAAACAAACCACGCCCCTAGCTTGCACAGATGCTCGCTAGCAGCGCAGAAAATCGAGTGAAGCCAAGCCAAGCACCGCTCGGTATGGAAAACAACAAAAGCAACGCCAACATAGAGTGGCTTCGCCATCACATCCCTCATAAAGCCCCCAGCGACATCGATTCATTTGCATTGTGGCTGCGCACAAGCATTCGGCCCGTCTATCACGACGCCACTCCTCCTGCCCGCCCACCCCCCGCATTGCAATGCGCTCACAATTTCATCTTAGGCAACATTAGGCAACCAATGGGCAACATGTCGTGAGCAAAAGCATGCGGGAGGGGCGGGGGGGTGGGGGGGGCCTGTAGGAAGTTGGTGCCTGGAGTCAAAAGTCAGGCGAGCACCACTCCCCTATAGAGCATATCGGCTTACACGCAAGGGGCAGGGGGAAACATCAATAAATATCCGAGGAGGATAATTGGCCATAACTAATTCAAAATAAGGTATAAAATCGAGATTTTTTGCAGAGACACTAAGAAATATGTCAGTAACATTGAGAAAAAATTTCAGAATTTTTTCAACCCGGAAGTATATTTTTTTTTCCAAAGTGGTAGAAACCGGGAAAATCGTAAAAAAAAAAACCGTTCGATATTTTTGAGTTCCGTCACTTGGAACGGGTCTTAAAAATCATGTTTTATGTGTGGTGAAATTATGGCACGAGAAATTTTGAAGAAAAAGTGGTCTTGACATGGTTTGGCATTCGTTTGGCGCTCTTGCCCGAGAATGTCAAACCTTGTCAAGACCCCTTTTTTTAGTTGAAAATCATGCTCTTTATTATGATGGGAACTTGTAGAGAATGATTTTTAGGACATTTTGGAAGCAATCTCTCGTATTTCATCGAGTTTTCTATTTTTTTACGATTTTTCAAAGTTTAAAACGGAAAAAATCATAGAAAATAGAAACTAGATGAATTCATGATCTCTTGCTTTGGAAATGTCCTACAATTCAACCTCTATGCGTTTCTTGTTGGGGTTTACCAACAAAAGCTACTCACGCATGAGTCACACCTTGTGACTAACCGATCGTTTCCTTGTG
>WFKR01000003.1:161972-164472 GCA_025331145.1 Rosa persica | reverse complement strand
TGGTGAAATTATGGCACGAGAAATTTTGAAGAAAAAGTGGTCTTGACATGGTTTGGCATTCGTTTGGCGCTCTTTGCCCGAGAATGTCAAACCTTGTCAAGACCCCTTTTTTTAATTGAAAACCATGCTCTTTATTATGATGGGAACTTGTAGAGAATGATTTTTAGGACATTTTGGAAGCAATCTCTCGTAATTTCATCGAGTTTTCTATTTTTTACGATTTTTCAAAGTTTAAAACTGAAAAAATCATAGAAAATAGAAAACTAGATGAATTCATGATCTCTTGCTTTGAAAATGTCCTACAATTCAACCTCTATGCGTTTCTTGTTGGGGTTTACCAACAAAAGCTACTCACGCATGAGTCACACCTTGTGACTAACCGATCGTTTCCTTGTGTCGTGGCTTCCGTGTCATCCCGACTTGTGTCGACCCATTGCATTAGCCTCACTACGAAGCCTTGGCATTGTCTTGGCAAGCACGTGGTCGCCCCTCCCGTGCTTGCTGGCATCACTTTCCTTTGGGCAAGGTCAAACCCTAGCACATGTCTTGGCACGCCGTGGCGTTGCATTAGCGTCGCTAGTTAGCCTTGCCATTGCATTAGCGTCGCTAGTTAGCTTTGGCACTGCATTAGCCTCACTAGGGAGCCATGGCATTGCATTAGCCTCACTAGGGAGCCTTGTCATTGTCTTGGCAAGCACGGGGTCGCCCCCTCCGTTCTTGTTGGCATCCCTTTCCTTTGGGCATGGTTGGACCCTAGCACAAGCATTGGCACGCCGTGGCATTGCTTGGCACGCCTTGGCATTGCATTAGCCTCGCTTGTTGGTCTTGGCATTGCATTAGCCGCACTAGGAGGAAGCCACGGGGGTCGCCCCTCCCGTGCTTGTCGGCATCGCTTTCCTTTGGGCAACAAGGTCGAACCCTAGCACATGCCTTGGCGCGCCTTGACGTTGCTCGGCACGCCTTGGCATTGCATTAGCCTCACTAAGAGGAAGCCACGGGGTCGCCCCTCCCGTGCTTGTCGGCATCGCTTTCCTTTGGGCAACAAGGTCCAACCCTAGCACATGCCTTGGCGCGCCGTGACGTTGCTTGGCACGCCTTGGCATTGCATTAGCCTCACTAAGAGGAAGCCACGGGGTCGCCCCTCCCGTGCTTGTCGGCATCACTTTCCTTTGGGCAACAAGGTCCAACCCTAGCACATGCCTTGGCATTGCGTTAGCCTAGCTAGAAAGCCTTGGCATTGTCTTGGCAAGCACGGGGTCGCCCCCTCCCTTGCTTGCTGGCATCACTTTCCTTTGGGCAAGGTCGAACCCTAGCACATGCCTTGGCACGCCGTGACGTCGCTTGGCACGCCTCGGCATTGTATTCGCCTCCCTAGTTAGTCTTGGCATTGCATTAGCCTCACTAAGAGGAAGCCACGGGGGTCGCCCCTCCCGTGCTTGTCGGCATCACTTGCATTAGCCTCACTAGGAGGAAGCCACGGGGTCGCCCCTCCCGTGCTTGTCGGCATCACTTTCCTTTGGGCAACAAGGTCCAACCCTAGCACATGCCTTGGCATTGCGTTAGCCTAGCTAGAAAGCCTTGGCATTGTCTTGGCAAGCACGGGGTCGCCCCTCCCTTGCTTGCTGGCATCACTTTCCTTTGGGCAAGGTCGAACCCTAGCACATGTCTTGGCACGCCGTGACGTCGCTTGGCACGCCTCGGCATTGTATTCGCCTCCCTAGTTAGTCTTGGCATTGCATTAGCCTCACTAGGAGGAAGCCACGGGGGTCGCCCCTCCCGTGCTTGTCGGCATCACTTGCATTAGCCTCACTAGGAGGAAGCCACGGGGTCGCCCCTCCCGTGCTTGTCGGCATCACTTTCCTTTGGGCAACAAGGTCCAACCCTAGCACATGCCTTGGCATTGCGTTAGCCTAGCTAGAAAGCCTTGGCATGTCTTGGCAAGCACGGGTCGCCCCTCCTTGCTTGCCTTGCACTCCTTGACGTCGCTTGCACGCCTCGGCATTGCATTCGCCTCCCTAGTTAGTCTTGGCATTGCATTAGCCTCACTAGAGGTAAGCCACGGGGTCGCCCCTCCCGTGCTTGTCGCATCACTTTCCTTGGGCAACAAGGTCCAACCCTAGCACTGCCTTGGCATTGCGTTAGCCTAGCTAGAAAGCCTTGGCATTGTCTTGGCAAGCACGGGGTCGCCCCTCCCTTGCTTGCTGGCATCACTTTCCTCTGGGCAAGTCGAACCCTAGCATGCCTTGGCATGCCGTGACGTCGCTGGCATTGCATTCGCTCCTAGTTAGTCTTGGCATTGCATTAGCCTCACTAGGAGAAGCACGGGTCGCCCCTCCCGTGCTTGTCGGCATCACTTTCCTTTGGGCAAGGTCCAACCCTAGCACATGCCTTGGCGCGCCGGACGTTGGTTGGCACGCCTTGCATTGAGCCTCACTAAGAGTCGGGGTCGCCCCTCCCTGCTCGCTGGCATCACTTTCCTCTGGCAATGTCGAACCGTACA
>WFKR01000003.1:0-2500 GCA_025331145.1 Rosa persica | reverse complement strand
TGGTGAAATTATGGCACGAGAAATTTTGAAGAAAAAGTGGTCTTGACATGGTTTGGCATTCGTTTGGCGCTCTTTGCCCGAGAATGTCAAACCTTGTCAAGACCCCTTTTTTTAGTTGAAAATCATGCTCTTTATTATGATGGGAACTTGTAGAGAATGATTTTTAGGACATTTTGGAAGCAATCTCTCGTAATTTCATCGAGTTTTCTATTTTTTACGATTTTTCAAAGTTTAAAACGGAAAAAATCATAGAAAATAGAAAACTAGATGAATTCATGATCTCTTGCTTTGGAAATGTCCTACAATTCAACCTCTATGCGTTTCTTGTTGGGGTTTACCAACAAAAGCTACTCACGCATGAGTCACACCTTGTGACTAACCGATCGTTTCCTTGTGTCGTGGCTTCCGTGTCATCCCGACTTGTGTCGACCCATTGCATTAGCCTCACTACGAAGCCTTGGCATTGTCTTGGCAAGCACGTGGTCGCCCCTCCCGTGCTTGCTGGCATCACTTTCCTTTGGGCAAGGTCAAACCCTAGCACATGTCTTGGCACGTCGTGGCGTTGCATTAGCGTCGCTAGTTAGCCTTGCCGTTGCACTAGCGTCGCTAGTTAGCTTTGGCACTGCATTAGCCTCACTAGGAAGCCATGGCATTGCATTAGCCTCACTAGGAAGCCTTGTCATTGTCTTGGCAAGCACGGGGTCGCCCCCTCCGTTCTTGTTGGCATCCCTTTCCTTTGGGCATGGTTGGACCCTAGCACAAGCATTGGCACGCCGTGGCGTTGCTTGGCACGCCGTGGCATTGCATTAGCCTCGCTTGTTGTTCTTGGCATTGCATTAGCCGCACTAGGAGGAAGCCACGGGGGTCGCCCCTCCCGTGCTTGTCGGCATCGCTTTCCTTTGGGCAACAAGGTCGAACCCTAGCACATGCCTTGGAGCGCCGTGACGTTGCTTGGCACGCCTTGGCATTGCATTAGCCTCACTAAGAGGAAGCCACGGGGTCGCCCCTCCCGTGCTTGTCGGCATCACTTTCCTTTGGGCAAGGTCCAACCCTAGCACATGCCTTGGCACGCCGTGACGTCGCTTGGCACGCCTCGGCATTGCATTCGCCTCCCTAGTTAGTCTTGGCATTGCATTAGCCTCACTAGGAGGAAGCCACGGGGGTCGCCCCTCCCGTGCTTGTCGGCATCACTTGCATTAGCCTCACTGGGAGGAAGCCACGGGGTCGCCCCTCCCGTGCTTGTCGGCATCACTTTCCTTTGGGCAACAAGGTCCAACCCTAGCACATGCCTTGGCATTGCGTTAGCCTAGCTAGAAAGCCTTGGCATTGTCCTGGCAAGCACGGGGTCGCCCCTCCCTTGCTTGCCGGCATCACTTTCCTTTGGGCAAGGTCGAACCCTAGCACATGCCTTGGCACGCCGTGACGTCGCTTGGCACGCCTCGGCATTGCATTCGCCTCCCTAGTTAGTCTTGGCATTGCATTAGCCTCACTAGGAGGAAGCCACGGGGGTCGCCCCTCCCGTGCTTGTCGGCATCACTTGCATTAGCCTCACTGGGAGGAAGCCACGGGGTCGCCCCTCCCGTGCTTGTCGGCATCACTTTCCTTTGGGCAACAAGGTCCAACCCTAGCACAGCCTTGGCATTGCGTTAGCCTAGCTAGAAAGCCTTGGCATTGTCCTGGCAAGCACGGGGTCGCCCCTCCCTTGCTTGCCGGCATCACTTCCTTGGGCAAGGTCGAACCCTAGCACATGCCTTGGCACCGTGACGTCGCTTGGCACGCCTCGGCATTGCATTCGCCTCCCTAGTTAGTCTTGGCATTGCATTAGCCTCACTAGGAGGAAGCCACGGGGGTCGCCCCTCCCGTGCTTGTCGGCATCACTTGCATTAGCCTCACTGGGAGGAAGCCACGGGGTCGCCCCTCCCGTGCTTGTCGGCATCACTTTCCTTTGGGCAACAAGGTCCAACCCTAGCACATGCCTTGGCATTGCGTTAGCCTAGCTAGAAAGCCTTGGCATTGTCTTGGCAAGCACGGGGTCGCCCCTCCCTTGCTTGCCTTGGCACGCCGTGACGTCGCTTGGCACGCCTCGGCATTGCATTCGCCTCCCTAGTTAGTCTTGGCATTGCATTAGCCTCACTAGGAGGAAGCCACGGGGTCGCCCCTCCCGTGCTTGTCGGCATCACTTTCCTTTGGGCAACAAGGTCCAACCCTAGCACATGCCTTGGCATTGCTTAGCCTAGCAGAAAGCCTTGGCATTGTCTTGGCAAGCACGGGTCGCCCCTCCCTTGCTTGCTGGCATCACTTTCCTTTGGGCAAGGTCGAACCCTAGCACATTCCTGGCATGCCGTGACGTCGCTTGGCACGCCCTCGGCATTGCATACGCCTCCCTAGTTAGTCTTGGCATTGCATTAGCCTCACTAGGAGGAAGCCACGGGGGTCGCCCCTCCCGTGCTTGTCGGCATCACTTCCTTGGGCAACAAGGTCCAACCCTAGCACATGCCTT